>JAJGRW010004040.1:0-14037 GCA_025461045.1 Carex parvula | reverse complement strand
ACATACAAAAAAATCACAGAATATGTACAACATCATGATGAACTCAAGCAACAAATTAATAAAAAAAGAGTCTAATTACTTGAATATTCGTCTCATTGGACATGTTGAACATGCATAAAAAGCATACAAGAGAGTAGTTAACAAAATAAAAAATGGAGTTGTTTTTTTTCTAAAAAAAGTTGAGTAATTACCATTATTTTAAGAAAACCTGAAAGAAAATTATTTTGAACAAAGATGCACATATAATAGCTTCCCGTAGATTCGCCCATTATATTAAACCTTATGAATGTATAATTTTTTTTGGATAAAATGATCAATTTATTTTATCTGAAAATGTATATGTATGGGTAAGAGATGGACTATATGACCTGAACTACAAATGTTTAACGGTCTATACTAAAGAACTAGTATTTGGTCTAGTGGTAAAGGCACATGGTCTTTATGTGGGAGGTTATGAATTCGAAACTCAGATAAGGGAGTAACAAAGGTATGAAATTTGGAAGCTTAACTAATAGGTCCATATGCCAGTGACCCTCAATAAAACCTAAACTTGGCCCACAAATAACTTGGGATTCGGATCCCGTCAAGGGACAGTCCAAAGTAGAATGAAATAAGGCCCTTAATATGATCAGGGCCCAAAAGGCAACTCAGGGCTCGGACCCTCTCGTGGGGCCAACCCGAGACCAAGAATAGACTCGGAGCTCGGACCCCTTGCAAGGCCAGCCCGAGACCAAAAGCAACTCAGGGCTCGGACCCCCTCGCGGGACCAGCCTGGGACCAAGAATAGATTCGGAGCTCGGATCCCTTCGCGGGGCTCGGACTGCCTCGCGGGACCAGCCTGAGACCAAACAAAACGAGACCCACAGACCAGCTACCTGCCGGCCTGGTAAGAACCAAGCTGCGCCTCGTCCCATCAATCTGGAACAATCCGGCCTGCGAAGTCAAGTTGGGCCCTTACTCATGAGGCCCAGTCCAACTTCGACTTCGCGTCACCGCCAATTATGCGAGCGTCACCGCCAATTATGCAGGCATTACTGCTCCTACACGAACCCCCTAACCGTTTTGACAAGACGTCCTAACGGTCCGGGCCCCCCTATTTAAGGCAGGGAATTGCCGGTAATGGGGGTCGTGTTTTTCCGTAACACAGGATATTGTAGAGGTTAGAGCACAAATATCCTCAAACCTTCCTCGTTCTTCTAAATCTCGGCCTGTCAACAAAAGACGGGACGAGCCCATTTCTCATTTCCTTAACTCTATTCCCGTACGGTCCGCTGCCCTGGGACGGGAAAAAGTTTAAGGGAGTATATCAACTAAACTAGGGGACTAAATCGAAAAATATTTAAGGGTACGTCTATACGTAAAAGGAAATTAAAAATTTTCAATTACCTTTTATGTATGGACCCTTAAAGTTTTTTTCAATTTAGTCCCCTAGTTTTGGCATTAATTTTAAATGGTCCGCCTAATAAAAATTTATTTAAAAAAAGAAAAATCTGAAAGGTTGCACAAGATAAATTATTTCCTGCACTAATTATATATGATTTTATTCAAATCCACAGTTTAATTGAATTGAGTATGTAGATGAACTATGTAAATTTTAATAAAAAAATGTAGTGAAATGTGTTATCAGAGGGGGTTTGCATAATTATGGCTGAATAAAAAATAACAGTAGAGATGGCTGATGGCAGCCGTTGGGCATGAGTCGATGGACTGTACCATGGACGAGAACAGACAATGTGTCAATGTAGCTTTTTTATTTCCTACACCTTGGTCTATATATCCAACCGTTTTGAATTTACTTGCCCCGCTTTTAGTTTTAAATGCTATTATAATTTGTGCCTCCATCATATTTTTGTTTTTCAAATATTAATAATCTATAATTTTAATTTTAAATATCAAAATAAAACCATAAGATTTGATTTATATGACTTTCTCTATGTATACATAGAATATTACGATATTTCAACTTTGTTTTGATTGGTATGGATAAATTATGGATGTTGATTTTTATTGATTCAGATAAAAACAAAATCGAAAAGTAATAAAAAATTTATGTATAAATTATTAGTCCCTACAGCATTTGATTTTGACACTTAACTTGTTTAATTCCCATATTCGATGGTAGAGATCTAAAGAAAGAAATTGCTGAAGCCATCTACTTTGCTGTAGGCTGTCACGGTTTTCAAAATTAGTAATCCTTCTATTGCTTTATTAGGGAGATGAAAATTAATTAATATTTTGTTATTATGACTAAATTACTCTATGCAGCGCAGGAAGTGGCCCGAGGTGCAAGAAACAAAGCACTCACATAGAAAGCCAACTCTAGGCACGCGGATCCGAGGTGTGTCACATGATACTGCCAACTGCTCATTTGTATTTAGATCATTAGTCAAACTCAAATGCAGATCTCGAGTTGTACCGAATTTGTTTGTTTAATTCAGTTGATTTAATCGAGTTCAGATCGAATAGGAAGTTACAAATTACTAACAGACGGAGTATTATTGCATGCATGTCCTTTCATAAGATCTTATTGAGTTATGACCCTTTTTATCAGGTAAATAAGTTTAAACTAGATGTATATTAATTTACTAAAAAGAACAAAAAGAAAAATAAATTTTACTACGGTGGTTTTCACGTTTTGTAAATATATATAAAACCTAAATGAATATTAAAAGAAGTGGTTACTATTCATGTATTTTTAAATACATAAATTATTTAATTTCTTTGATTTTATAAATTTGATATATAGTAATGTTAATACCTACAACTTGCAAAGAATTTGTTGTGTACTTTGGCTATTTTTTCATACTATCAAATCAATGGTTTATTTTAATTATGATATAAGAAATCAATCACCACGACGGTATCGAATATCATCAGAAAATTTAAATGCAAAAAGCACCAACATAAAATTCTAAAAATAATGTCAGAAAAAGTGCACTACTACAGAACTGTGGTCTTTTATCGGGTAAAAATGAATTTAATAACGGATTACTTACCGCTAGTGACCAACACGATGGAAAATATTATATATCTTCCACCGGCTCTGTGCCGATAGGAATTACATATTATTCTATCTGTATAGAACTCATTACCGATCGATAGAATAAGTCTTATACTTCTATCGATAATGTGTACCATACTGAAAGAGGGAAAACCTTTCTTCTACCGTCATATGTAATGTACCGATAGAGTAATTTTTTTTTTCAGAATTTAATTTATATAATTGGCTAACCCCCAATTTGCCAGCCCTGATAATCAAAACATGTATACATAAAATAATATGCAGTACTCTATCCAAACAACATACAAACAATTATAAATTTAAAAACATACAAAAAATCACAGAATATGTACAACATCATGATGAACTCAAGCAACAAATCAATAAAAAAAGAGTCTAATTACTTAAATATTCGTCTCATTAGACATGTTGAACATGCATAAAAAGCATACAAGAGAGTAGTTAACAAAATAAAAAATGGAGTTGTTTTTCTAAAAAAAGTAGAGTAATTACCATTATTTTAAAGAAAACTTGAAAGCAAATTATTTTGAACAAAGATGCACATTTAATAGCTTCCCGTAGATTCACCCATTATATTAAACCTTATGAACGTATAATTATTTTGAGATAAAATGATCAATAATTTATTTTATCTGAAAATGTATATGTCTGGGTAAGAGATGGACTATATGAACTGAACTACAAATGTTTAACGGTCTACACTAAAGAATTAGTATTTGGTCTAGTGGCAAAGGCACATAGTCTCTACGTGGGAGGTTTTGAATTCGAAATGCAGACAAGAGAAATCATTTGATTTGTTGTAATAACAAGGGTATGAAATTTGGAAGCTTAACTAATAGGTCCATGTGCCAATGATTCTCAATAAAATCTAAACTTGGCTCACAATTAACTTGAGATTCGGACTCCATCAAAGGCCAGTCCAAAGTAGAGTGAATAAGGCCCTTAGTATGATCACGGCCCAAAAGGCAACTCGGAACTCGGACCCCATTGCGGGGCCAGCCCGAGACCAAGATAGACTCGGAGCTCGGACCCCTTTGCTGGGCCAGCCAGAGACCATAAGCAACTCGGAGCTCGAACTCCTTCGCAGGGCCAGCCCAGGACCAAGAATAGACTCGGAGCTCGGACCCCTTCGCGAGGCCAGCCTGAGATGAAGAGCAGCTCGGTGCTCGGACCGCCTCGTGAGACTAGCCCAAGACCAAATAAAACGAGGCCCACAGACCAGCTGCCTGCCGGCCTGGCAAGAACCAAGCTGGGCCTTGCCCCATAAATCTGGAACAATCCGGCCTGTGAAGTCAAGTTGGGCCCTTACTCATAAGGCCCAGTTCAACTTCGACTTCACGTCACCGCCAATTATGCGGTCATTACTGCTCCTATGCGAACCCCCTAACCGTTTTGACAAGATGTCCTAAGGGTTCGAGCCCCCCTATTGAAGGCGGGGAATTGCCGGTAACGGGGGTAACATTTTTCCGTAACACAGGGTATTGTAGAGGTTAGAGCACAAATACCTTCAAACCTTCCTCATTCTTCTAAATCTCGGCCCGTCAACAAAAGACGGGACGAGCCCATTTCCCATTTCCTTAACTCTATTCCCGTATAGCCCGCTCCCCTGGGATGGGACGTATCACTTAACCTTCATCTTTCTTTAAAAAAAAAAGGTCTATACATAAAAAGTTTAAGGGAGTATATCAACTAAACTAGGGGACTAAATTGAAAAACATTTAAGGGTACGTCTATACGTAAAAGGAAATTACAAATTTTCAATTACCTTTTATGTATAGACCCTTAAAGTTTTTTTCAATTTAGTCCCCTAGTTTTGGCATTAATTTTAAGTGGTCCGCCTAATAAATTTTTAAAATAAAAAAAGAAAAATCTGAAAGGTTGCACAAGATAAATTATTTCCTGCACTAATTATATATGATTTTATTCAAATCCACAGTTTAATTGAATTGAGTATGTAGATGAACTATGTAAATTTTAATAAAAAAATGTAGTGAAATGTGTTATCAGAGGGGGTTTGCATAATTATGGCTGAATAAAAAATAACAGTAGAGATGGCTGATGGCAGCTGTTGGGCATGAGTCAATGGACTGTACCATGGACGAGAACAGACAATGTATCAATGTAGCTTTTTTATTTCCTACACCTTGGTCTATATATCCAACTGTTTTGAATTTACTTGCCCCGCTTTTAGTTTTAAAAGCTATTATAATTTGTGCCTTCATCATATATTTGTTTTTCAAATATTAATAATCTATAATTTAAATTAAATATCAAAATAAAACCGTAAGATTTGATTTATATGACTTTCTCTATGTATACATAGAATATTACAATATTTCAACTTTGTTTTGATTGGTATGGATCAATTATGGATGTTGATTTTTATTGATTCAGATAAAAAAAAAATTGAAAAGTAATAAAAAATTATGTATAAATTATTAGTCCCTACAGCATTTGATTTTGACACTTAACTTGTTTAATTCCCATATTCGATGGTAGAGATCAAAAGAAAGAAATTGCTGAAGCCATCTACTTTGCTGTAGGCTGTCACGGTTTTCAAAATTAGTAATCCTTCTATTGCTTTATTAGGGAGATGAAAATTAATTAATATTTTGTTATTATGACTAAATTACTCTATGCAGCGCAGGAAGTGGCCCGAGGTGCAAGAACCAAAGCTCTCACATAGCTAGTAAGCCAACTCTAGGCACGCGGATCCGAGGTGTGTCACATGATACTGCCAACTGCTCATTTGTATTTAGATCATTAGTCAAACTCAAATGCATATCTCGAGTTCTACCGAATTTGTTTGTTTAATTCAGTTGATTTAATCGAGTTCAGATGGTATCATTGCATGCATGTCCTTTCATCACATCTTATTGAGTTATGACCCTTTTTATCAGGTAAATAAGTTTAAACTAGATGTATATTAATTTACTAAAAAGAACAAAAAGAAAAATAAATTTTACTACGGTGGTTTTCACTTTTTGTAAATATATATAAAACCTAAATGAATATTAAAAGAAGTGGTTACTATTCATGTGTTTTTAAAAACATAAATTATTTAATTTCTTTGATTTTATAAATTTCATATATAGTAATGTTAATAGCTACAATTTGCAAAGAATTTGTTGTGTACTTTGGCTATTTTTTCATACTATCAAGTCAATGGTTTATTTTAATTATGATAGAAATCAATCACCATGACGCTAGAGAATATCATCAGAAAATTTAAATGCAAAAAGCACGAACATAAAATTCTAAAAATAATGTCAGAAAAAGTGCACTACTACATAACTGCGGTCTTTTATCGGATAAAAATGAATTTAATAACGGATTACCTACCACTAGTGACCAAAACGATGGAAAATATTATATATCTTCCACCGGTTCTGTGCCGCGATAGGAATTACATATTATTCTATCTGTATAGAACTCATTACCGATCGATAGAATAAATCTTATACTTCTATTGATAATGGGTACCATACAAATAGCGGGAAAACTCTTCTACAATCATATGTAATGTACTGATAGAGTAATTTTTTGTTCAGAATTTAATTTATATAATTGGCCAGCCCCCAATTTGCCAGCCCTGATAATCAAACATGTTTACATAAAATAATATGCAGTACTCTATCCAAACAACATACAAACAATTATAAATTTAAAAACATACAAAAAATCACAGAATATGTACAACATCATGATGAACTCAAGCAACAAATCAATAAAAAAATAGTCTAATTACTTAAATATTCGTTTCATTAGACATGTTGAACTTGCATAAAAAGCATGCAAGAGAGTAGTTAACAAAATAAAACTAAAGTAGAGTAATTGCCATTATTTTAAAGAAAACTTGAAAGAAAATTATTTTGAACAAAGATGCACATTTAGTAGCTTCCTGTAGATTCGCCCATTATATTAAACCTTATGAATGTATAATTATTTTGAGATAAAATGATCAATTTATTTTATCTGAAAATGTATATGTATGGGTAAGAGATAGACTGTATCAACTAAACTACAAATGTTTAAGGGTCTATACTAAAGAACTAGTATTTAGTCTAATGACAAAGGCACATGGTCTCTCTGTGGAAAGTCATAGATAAGAAATTTCATGCGCTGTTTATATATGATTTTATTCAAATCCACAGTTTAATTGAATTGTTCTCTTATTAAAGGTACGTAGATGTACTATGTAAATTTGAATAACAAAATGTAGTGAAATGTGTTATCAAAGGGGATTTGCATAATTATGGCTGAATAAAAAATAACAGTAGATGGCTGATGGCAGCCGTTGGGCATGACGCCATGACCGCACGAGTCGAGGTACTGTACCATGGACAGGAACAGACACGTGTCTAAATGTAGCTTTTTTATTTCGTACACCTTGGTTTATATATCGAACCGTTTTGAATTTACTTGCCCCGCTTATAGTTTTAAATGCTATTATAATTTGTGCCTCCATTATGTTTTTGTTTTTCAAATATTAATAATTTATAATTTAAAATTCAGATATAATAAATCCATAAGATTTGATTTATATTACTTTCTCTATGTATACTATACATAGAATATTACGATATTTCAACTTCGTTTTGATTGGTATGGATAAATTATGGACGTTGATTTTTATTGATCAAGAAAAAAACAAAATAAAAAAGTAATAAATATTTGATGTACATGAAAAGAAAATAATATAGATTGTTTATAACAGTTTTATTTTGGTATTAAAGTTTTTTAATTTTAAGTTATCAACATTTAGAAAATAGACGCACAATGGAGATTCAGAAAATAAAAGCATATATTTGAACTATCTGATTGATTATATATATAAACATGCGAAATAAGCGGATTGGAAGCAGGTAGAACACCGTTGACTCTTGAAGAGGAGTCAACGGTGCTCTAAACAATCTGATTGAAACACTGTTCGAGTGAGGTCAGTTAAAGCTGACCATTCCCTTCATAAAAATCCCAAATTGAACAAGCCCAATTAATTTTTTTTCCCAGTTCATGTAAATTAAACTAACAACTGCAAGAGATCCAGTGGAAGCCCATTATAATTTTCCCAAAAGCAAATCGAGAGATAAACAGTACTGATGTGGGTGGGGATTAAAACTTGTAAAATAAAATATTAATACTTACAAAATAAGATATTAATATTTGTAAAATATTTCGGCCGCTGCATTGTTGCGTCGTTATCCCACCAGTGCAGTCACTGCTGACAATCAGTTGTCAGCATCTGATGCACCAGAGGACAGCACGCGCTCCGCATGTGGAAGAATTGTAAGGCGTAGTTTGATGGGCGTCTAACCAGGACAGATATCCTCTCAGGTACCTGACTCAAGCAAATTGCAACGGCCGGCCTAGATTAATTCTATCTAGGCCAAACTCAATCCGTTGTCTATTGAGACTGTAGGGGGTATATTTTGAGATTCGTGCGCTGTTAAATGGGCTGTTCGATCGTAATTTGCTTGAGTCAGGTAACCTGAGGTGATGTTGAATTCGTCTAACCATCCCTCTCTGCCTGTAGATATCATATTGCCATTTTGGGGGTCAGTATTAAGTTTCCAATATTCTACACATTTTACTGAATCAAGTCAATTTCACTGAAGATCATCTGATAAATTTACCTTTTCGGTTGAATTTTATGGTAAATGACTCGACAAAAGGGCAAGTTAATTATTTACAATTATAGTTTGTTATTGCTATTGGGTGGTACCTTTTTTTTCTTTTTATTCCATCAAAATACTAAAAAAATTTAATATCAAGGACTTATTTACTATTTATAATTATCAATTCAATGAGGTCCATAATTTGATTCTTGACATATTGTGTTACTGGCACAATCTGTTCAATTACACAGTATTCATTTTGATAAATTTTATCAGAATTGTTGTTCGTTGTATTTGAGTGCTCGAATTTTGTATCATACTACCATATTAAATTAATCTTGTGGGGATTCAAGACTTAATTAGAAAAAAAAAAATGGTGGGATAGAACAAAAATAACTTCATTAAATGTAAACAGTTGGTTAGTTTGTAATTGTGTTACAAATCACATATATGTTTCCACTTGCCATGGTCAAGTACATACCCAAATATATATATGTTTTTACTTGTGTAAAGTGAAATTGCTAATGCAGGTCATATAAAAGTGGCACATATGTGATCTTGAGAGAACAATTATTTTTCTCACAATGAATTGGCCTATGTATATTCTGTTTATCTTGTGCCTTCTCTCATGATATCTGTGAGAACCTTGTTGCCTCTAGTTAGGTACCTTCTCTTTTTCCTGATAATATTTAACCTTTTGTTCGGCACCTTGATAACGAGCTAAGAAAGGAAACTACAAAGGTCAGCTTTGAAGGGTAAAGCTTTTCATCAGTCAAGCTTTCAAAAAAATGCAGGGTAAAAGCTTTCAGCAGAGCAGCTTTGGCTTCACAAAGCGCACAGACTAAAGAATCAAAACAGCCTGGTATATGGTTTGTGCGATGCATGTAGCTAAAACTACTCCGTTAAAATTATCATAATATATCTGTTAATGTGAAATGGTTTTCACAGATGATCTTGTACGATAATATGAGTCTATCCGAAAATTTTTATTAATAGAAAAATAAATAAATAAATATCGACAATAGGGAAGGAATTTGCAGAAACTTAATATATAAGAAAAACATGATTGTTTGTAATGTCTAGAGGATATATGTTATAAATCAAAACGTTCAAATTTGCGAAATCACATTAACCACTAATTAACAAAACCACGGGAAAACAAAATTCAGGACATTATTTTCTATCACGTCCAGACATTTTGAAAACAAAAAAAATAAAAAATTTCCAGGCCGTCATAGAGGAGAACAGGCAGAGTTCAAATGAGGGTAAAAAGAAATTTTGTTGGTCCGCTGCTTTATTTGTTATGGCTCTCTAGACGTTCTCAACAACAATGTCCTGACTTTTATTTTTTTTTATTTCTGCTTGGTCTAGGCCGTTGTTCTCTGTAACGTCTATGTTTTAATTTTTTTTTTTTTTCAAGACCGCTGGACGTGATTCTCTGTAATGTCTAGAACCATTACGTAATTAATTGGTTAATTACAATTCACTTATCTGAACGTTGTGTTCTATAACGTCCTCTGCACGTTACAGACAATCACGTTTTCCTTCCATTCTCATAATTTATTTATTTATTTTTCTATTAATAAAAATTTCGAAGAGTCTTTTTGGTAGAATAATTAGTACTAGACGTGGTCCAGTGGTCCGACGATTCCAATGAAGATAAACTGACAACGAATTAAAGTGAACAATTGAAGTATATAAGTTATATGGTGTAATTAATTTTCGAATTGTAATATATATGCAGGCTCCACTGCACGGATCCTCTAAAGTAACTCCAATTTTAAGTTTGGAACAGACCATCCGATCAAAATCTTGGCCAATCCTATCGAGGTGAATCTATCGGTCTCTTTAATATTTGAGCCAAAGAAGATCGGACGGTCTGGATTAAAATTCAAAATTTGAGTTACCTTTGGTGATATGAATTCATCTCAGGCTCCTCTCTTCGGATCTTAGCACTGTACAATTTATTCGTTTGTTTATCTATAAAACAAAAATACAGATTTAAATTTTGATAAGAAATATTAAAAAAATAGATGTCAAAGTGAGCAAAAACCCTTATATAGAATAAGAGAAAATATTATTTTTGAGCATTAAAGCTTGTTTATACTCAATTTTTTTTTGACGAATTTTATACATTTTAAGAGCGTAATTATTATTCTCTTTCTTTCAACTTCTGTGATTTTGATGGCCCACGTTTCGAGTCGGAGAGGAAACTAAATTATTTTGTATTAAAAAAGGACAAGAGTTTAAATGTCTTTATTTTTTATATTTTTATCATTTTTTCACTATTTAATTTTTTAATAACAAAAATTTATATATAAAAAAAACGGTTAGAAATTATCTATATAATTCTTTTACAAATACATAAAAAATTATCACTTTTGTATTTTGTTTTTTATGAATTAATAAGCTGAAAAATCAACAATTCAAAAATAACCCACATCATTGTATTTTTAATCATATATTTCATTTAAAAATCCAGGAACCAGTAGCAACTCCATAAAATTAGTATATGATAAATCAAAACTGTGTTTCCTACATAGACCCACTTGTCAAATCTAAGAACCAAGGAATCAGAATGGAGCCAAGTAAGAAGAAGAATTTGATTTTCGTCCTTTGATTAGCATGTAAAATTTTTAAAAAGGAATTCAAATTTGAAACTATCAAGCTCAAAACATACACAGACCAAAGAAGCTTGATTCTACAATAAGGGATGCATGAATTTCTTTAGACAACTTGAGCAAGGTTCTGAAAATCGGAATCCAAATCTGAATCAGATAGTCGACCCTTGATGCGGAACCAGAGAAATCGGGTAGAATCGGCCGAGTAAACTCGGAAACTCGTTTTTTTATTATAACGCTTGTTTTGTGTAATAAAAATAGGAAAAATATTGTTAAAAAATAATTAGTTAAAAAATAATCTTAAAGGCACTTTTTACACTATATAATCTAGTAATAAAATAAAATATGAACAGTGAAATTAGAAAATAAAAACAAAAAAATCACAAAAAATAAAAACTTAAAAAATAATCACGGGTTCATCACAACTCACATCTCCATTTCTTCATGTTAGATTTTAGTTTGTATATTAAGTCCACTTTTTAGACAAAAATAATTAAATAGTATAATATAAACATTCAAAATCGGCCATTAAAAAAATTCACTCCATATTTATTATTATTATTATGCTATAATTAAACAACCTAATAATTCAGGTAGTATTCCATTCAAATTAAATTTTGTTATAAAGATTTGGCAGTTAGTGTGGCAAGTGTAATACGTTCCATTTTTTTTAACCCATATCACCATTGGGACAGCAAAAAAAATAAGCAATAGATCTAAAAACAACTGAGCAATTGGCAGCACATCCAAGTACACGAAGCACAAGCATTAATTACACCACACAATTAACATACGGTCTATGCGCCAATTCTAACACAATCACACTCTGAGGCATCCCTCCTTTCCCACTACGCTTCCTTTCTTCCCCTAATTTCTCCTTTGACGAGAGGGAGGGCACGCAATTTCACGCAAAAATCGGAACCATAACGAGAGGGAGGGCACGCAAGTTGACCAATTTTGTGATTTTCGTACAAGACTCGCCCGATTAATCTGATTTAGCACCGATTCCACCGAGTTTTAACGCAAAAATCATCCAACCGCGTAAATCGGCCAAAACTCGGCTCGGCACCGGCCGAATTCGTTCCGACTCGGCCGAGTCAACTCGGAATCGGCCAAATTTCGGAAACATGAGCTTGAGTATACAATAATATTATATAATGTCTTAATCGGAATGTACATCAAGTAAAGCAAGAGATCTGAGAGCGGGAGAGAGAATATTGGTTTCTTTTTTAATGCCTCCACAAAGCTGAGAAACCCAAAGAAAAAGTAGCTGAAATTGACTATATCCTATAAAATTCATAATTTAATGCTGCCAAAGTCCATGAATAGTTCTATGAGCGGAAAAAAAAAAAAGTATGGAACTTGTAATACAAGCAAAGGATAGTACATATTAATAGGAAAGCAAACACAGCCCAAAGAAGCATACACAAGTGGTACAAAGAAGCACATAACTAAAGAAAAAAAATTTACAAGTTCAAATTGAATAGGATAAGAAACAAGCCAACTATAATGAATAATAAATGAACTGGAATCAGCAAGCTCACCATATTTTTACAGAGGGAATATGCTTTATTTTCCATTGGTCTTCTCCTCGCAGCCTGGAAGTGACCCCATACGAAGCATCTACAGTCAACTCTTGAAGTTTGACCAGATATTGCAAGTCAGGAACTATCTGCAGCTGCCTACAATGCAGCCTGAGTTGGTTGAGCATGGGCATAGCACCCTCCTCTATTTTCCATTCCACCAAATCAACTACATGAAGTGTCAATCGTAGCAAGCGACCAAAACCTCGCCTGGAGCAGACCATATGTTTTTCATCAGCTGCTTGAATGGACCAACCATCTAGTTCGAGTACTCTGAGGTTTGGCAACTTCTCTAGTTGGGGCATCGGGTCTTCCTCAAATTCAATGACAACAAGTATTAGCTTAACCAGATGGGGTGGGAACAGGGCACAGTCACCAACTTCTTTCCTGGGCCATATGCCCTTCTTCAGGTAGAATGAGTGCAAACGGTTGTGGTTACTGAAGGCTGAGATGCAATCTGGAAATGTGATTGACTTTTCGCCTTCCATTTCTAAATACAGAGAACCCAGATGATTTAGGTTCCTTAACAAATTGATCAATGGTTCCCCTGCAACATCTTCAGGTATAACAATCTCCAACTTACGAATATTTGGAAAATTGGGCACTTTTACAACCCAGTCTTTCTTAGCTCTCACCCTATTTAAGGTCAGTAAACTTTGCAAGTCTGCTGCTGATGGTGGTCCCTCGGGAGTTGCTTTACAATTCCAACAGCAGAGGAAGTTGAGATGCCTGAACTGTTTGTTACCCCAAAAGGACGGGGTAACTCACCGTGACTTTTACAAAACAAAGTATGCACCGTTTAAGATTCTTCATATAAGTTAAAGGAGATCTCTTAAAAATCTACAAGTGGGAAACTGGCAACTTACAAAAAAGAATCTTCAAGCCAGAAGTACTTTAAGGTTGTCAGGGTGTTCAAGCCCTTCAAATATTCTTCCGACATCTCACTCATGTGTAAAACTCGTAGCATTCCCACCTATTGACATTTGGTACATCTCCAAAATTTATCAAGAACGAATTCTTTTTTTGCAAGCATTTTCTATCATCTCGTCATTACCGTGAAGCGCAACCCGACGTGCACAAGTGCTACAACTCACTCTGGTGTCATTCTCGAGACTACCGTTAGAATATTAGACTCCTTGGCTTTTGAATGGTCTATCGCGTCGGAGATCGTGTATATGACAGTACTTGATTTTACC